>JAVJIF010030481.1:0-44517 GCA_038442645.1 Agave tequilana | reverse complement strand
TCTCATTGGTCCGAACGATGTCTAAACTTGTTGACATTTACAAAAGACAAGGGACAGACGAGCTGAAGACCAGTTTTTCACCCAACTCCAAGGGACAAGGAAGCGGTTGGACTCCACTGATCCAGCAAGCAGAACAGTGAACCCGGATTGTTTCTAACAGACCTCAGCAGGTCTAAAATGCTAGCATTTAGCATTACATTAGCCCAAGGAGATAGCCTCGCTTGAGAGGCTAACATCATCCAGAGCACCGCCAGGAAGCTAACTGATAGCTTCGCCGAAGACCCTCTTTTCGGACTTCGCCAGGAATTGCCTCTAGCTCCGCTATGAGCCTCAAAGCGGGCAGCTCCGCCATCAGCCTGCTATGGTCAACCTTTGACCAATCAAATCTCCTGATGAGATCGGATTCAATCTAATCAAATCCAATCAGGATTCAAATATGGCAGGTGATTGCCACAATCTCTTGACTCTCTTGAAACGAGTAAGTGGATCAAGGAGAATCAATCAACGATATGGAAAGGATCATAACATCGGAAAGATCAACCGATTTGCCATTTTCTAGCTCCGCGGAAGCTATTATAGCCTCGCAGCAAGGCTACTTTCCAGATTCAAATAGATTCGGTTCAATCTGTTTCTATATCTTCAAAGGGGACGATTATACCCTTACTTTCCCTATAAATAGCCCGTCAGGGGCACAAGGGAGAGGCATCGGATTGCAGAGGAAGGAGCCATCAATTGCCTTCTGATCGCAAGAATCGATCAATTAGCTTCTTCGACTGAGGCTTCTTCATAACGCACCGTGCGTTCTCGAATTCAGAGACCTTTTAGAGAATTGCTTTCTCTATCCAGGGTGTTGATACCCTAACATCGTCCTTCTTCTCAAGGAATCTCCGGAACCAGGCGAGAAGGAATTCCTTATCGAAGGCGATTTTGAGAAGCAGCAAGAGGGTTCTACCAATCCTCTATTCTCTGATTCCCGGAACCAGGCGAGAAGGGAATCCATCGCTCGCATCGTCAAAGGGACAAAGTGGTCGCGCGCTGACCAGACTCCTATCGGCACACTTCTCCAGAATCTCTGAGGGGATCTACTTGTAATCTTTTTAAGAATACTTGTAATTTAGCTCCTCAAACTCTTTTTTGTAAGTTTTTCCCCTTTGCAAACATAATGGAAAACAAGATGGCGACTCCGCTGGGGAATGTATTCTCCTCTGCTGAGAATCAAGTGTCGCAATGCGACGAACAGACCTTCGGGTCTATCTCTGAATTCAGAAAAGCGGTGCAGCCAGATCTTCTCTGGCTAAATCTTCAAGCAAAGTCTCTGCGGAGACGGAAAAGGTTCTCTACAAACCTGCCGCGGTCCTCTGGCGCAACAAGGAAACATGTCCGCAGCCCAGATCCTGCACTTTTGAGAACCTGGTTATCCAAATTGATCAAAGAAGATTTGAAGAAGTCCTCTCCGGGGGTGGCTTGATGCTTCGAGCACGGAAGCACAAGAAGGTCTTCATGGCCAAGGTTTCAGATCAGAAACCAGAGGCAGAATTTCGCCAACACCCCACAGCCCCGCTTGTGGCTATTCAGGTTCCTTGCGAACCTATACATCCTCTGTCAAAGCGGATATGGAAGCCTAAACAGAAGTCCTCTGCTGAAGCTTCAGGCGTAGCCTCGCCAAAGCCGCGCCCCTCTTATGAAGAAAAAGGCAAGATGCCCGCCTGTACCAACAATGCTGCCAACCATAAAGTCAAGACGGCAATCATACCGTCTCCTAGTGCAGCAATGCCTACCGCTAGCCTTGTCCTCACAAGCAAGGCTATTGTACCTCGGCGTACTCATCGGGTTTACAGCCGCGAGGCTAGAACCAAAGCACTATTCGGTGCTAATCCTTTCCGCAGGACTAAGGGGAACGATGCGTTGTCCCATATACCAGATACCAGATTATTCAGGCCCCTACAGGGCCGACCTGCGAGGATTCTTGGCGGACAAGCGGAGATTAAAGCATTTCCAGATTACTTCCTCCTGTTGTCGACGAAGTGGATGCCAGTTCGTGATGGTCCATTCTATGCAGTGTCGGTTACGACCGACCCTTGCCACCTCTCCATATCGGCGATCAGTCTTTGATCGACTGTCTGCGCGCATCCCGATGAGGCATCCCAAAAGGAGCGGGCCACCGGATCCAGCCTCTGCATCCGTCAACATGACCGGAAGGGGGCGAGAGCCGCGCGGAAGAAGTCAAGCCTCTGACGACACCCCTTTCGGCTCCCCAGATCCGGACTACTGCCCAGGCTTAGCTGAAGTCTTGGTGCATGAAGAAGGTGTTTTCCGAAACACCAGATCCAGGGTAGCGATACCCTATAATTATGAACAGCCTTCTTCCTCAAGGGCTCTGATCCCGCCACAATCCGGACGATCACCCCAATCGTCTGACGGAGAAGATGGAGACAGCGGGTATGCTTCTTCAGCAACAGTCAGTTCCGTGCGAACGGACAAAGCATCGGTTAATATGGCCGATAACGCCAATGACGACCTTCGTCGGCGTTTGGAGGCTCAGGAGCAGACCTCTAGAACTCAGCAAGAGGCCCTGGACAATATTCAACAGATGCTCGCTCAGCTCCTCAGCAACCGGAATGATGATACCGGAAGTAATCATGACGAGGAGGGGCATCTCAGCAATGATCCGCCCAAGACGGAGAAATCTAAGGGAGGCTCTTCCCTGGATGCCGAAGTCCTTAAAGGCCTTCAAGCTCAAATTTCATCCCTGGCTCAGAAGGATGAATTGAAGAAAGTGGGGGTAGTCCGTCCTTACCCACTGGAATGGGATTCGGTGTCATATCCGCCAAAGTTCAAACCACCAACGTTGCACACGTATGATGGTAAGAGCTCGCCCAATCAGCACATCTACTATTTCCGGTCTCAGACCGGTAATGTTCTAAACAACGACGCCATCATGGCTAGGTTGTTCATCGGCACCCTGAAAGGGGTAGCATTCGACTGGTTCCGAAGCCTTCCTCAGGGCTCTATCAATTCCTGGGTCGACCTGAAAACCGGTTCCTCTCTCGCTTCTATGAGGACGATACCGAAGTGACCATGGATAAGCTCCTTTCCACTGTGCAGAGGAAAGGCGAATCTGTCCGTGAATACATTGAGCGGTTCAGAAATCTATCTCTGATGTGCCCAGCAGGGATGCCTTTACCCATGCTTTTACAAACATGCAGACATAACTTCTCGGATCAAGTAGAAGTTCGCATGGGGGGCTGTCAAGGCCCATACTTGGAAGGAATTGGTCGAACAAGCTGAGATAGCCGAGAAATCGGCTAAGAAGTTCGAGCCATCCGCCCCTAGAAGCAAATGGGGCACGAACAACAAAGGGCGTAGCGATCTCCCGCAGTCTTCCCAAGCTAAAGGGAAGGAAATTATGTCCGTCGAACTGACCGGGGACATGCAGTCAAAGGCCAAGAAGAGCGGCGTCAACAGCCAAGAGCCCAAGTTTCCTCCGAAGCAGTACTCCTTCAGAGATGACCAGGTGGTCACGATATTCCATCTGCTCCATAAAGGGAATAAGATGAAGCTGCCAGATGCTCGGCGACCTAATGAGATAGGGCGCACAAATGACCCTAAATACTGCCTCTACCACAGGATGATCCACCATCCTACCGACAAGTGCTATGTTCTTAAGGATAGAATTCAAGCCTTGGTCGACGCCGGAGTCCTCACACTGAAGACGGAACAGAAGAAAGTCACTGCCAATATGGTGACTCTTGAGTTCGGCACTACCCAGAAGGTCATGGTTCCTGACGGGACCTATCCAGCCCCGATGCCACGGCTAGAAGTCAAGCATCCTCCAGCCATGACTCAATACAACAAGGGTCTCGTCCCTTTGACATTGGAGACAGGGGAAGTTATGTGGATACACCCTGACCTCGTCCAAGACGTACAGCAGACGTCGAACGACTCCAGCAGAAAGGGCAAGTCCTGCAATGTCATCTCTGTCCTGCCAGACGATGGTAATCTTACTTCGGCTTCCCTCAGCGATTCTGAAGAAGAAAAGCATGCCTGTACAGCGCGGGCAGATGCGCCTCAACAGACGGGCACCCGGTCTGGAAAGTCATATCAAAGGCAATATGACAAATCTACTGACGAGATACAACGGCAAACGACGTCAGTACCAATGCCGGCATCCACTCCAGTCCTGACCAAAGGGAAGGAGAAGCCTAAGGAGGTGCGATTCGACCATGTGTTGAAGAAACCGCCAGGCCAAGGGTTAGCCACGCCCTTTCGCTTTGATATATTGGCCCACTTAGCCAATATCCCGGCTCGTATCACAATACACGAGCTTCTTCGTCTCTCTAAAGAGACGAGAGAGGCACTCAGAGATGCGCTAGCCAACTCAGAGTCCTTTCTGACATGCATGCCTGAGATCCCTGGTGATGAGATGCAGCCTCCCTGCTCAGAGTGCCATCACGCGCAGTCAAAGGTACCTGCCATTACCTTCACGGCGGAAGATATGCTTCTCAAAGACAACAAGCATGACCGACCTCTGTACTATACCGGATATATCGGTTCAACCTGCATTGAAAGAGTACAAGTCGATCCGGGGTCTGCCTCAGCATCATCCCCAAAAGGCTCCTCTACTTCCTCGGCATACCACTGTACAGGTTGTCTGCAACCACCACTACAATATATGGTTTCAACGCCGGGAGCAGCCATCCGCTTGGAAAGATTCGGCTCCGCTGCAGAATCGGAAGCCTGAAGTCAGAGGTGACGTGCTATGTCATTGATGCTGACACATCATACAACCTGCTACTAGGACGACCTTGGATCCATGCCAACTGGATCGTTCCGTCCACTCTCCATCAGTGCTTCAAGTATGTTGAGGATGATGCGACAGTACGAACTGTCTTCGCTGAAAAGCAACCCTTTAAGGGGGTGGAAAACTACTTCACTGATGCCCTTTATATCAAGAGGCTAGTGGAACGCCGGGAGAACCATTGCCAGACGATGATGAAAGTGGCAATGAGGCAGATTCGGAATCTGAAACGGGCATGCCGGCCATTCTGATTGGCGAGCCAATTGTAGCATGCTTTAATGATCCCCAATGTAAGGTCCCTTCTGATGAGGAAGGCGAATGGATAATTAATGATGATATTTCTTTTGATTATCCTGCGAGCATCGAGTCGATAAATCCATTATGGATGGCTCTCTTCGCATGCCCGTACATGAGCCAAGTTCGGCCATTACATCTGTGGAGGTTATAGAAGGGGCCACGCTGGTGATCCCTCCGTCCAAGCAAGGACAGTCGCCGATAATCTTCGGCAGAGCCCGGCCAGGGAGATTCTCAACTACAGACTCAAGCTCGGACTCAGAAGTTCCACAGTTCTTCCATTACGCGCCATCAGCGCGCCATATTATGAAAAAGATGGGCTACAACCTGAAGCAGGGAGCGGGCCTAAACTTCGGAAAAGGAAGACGCGGCTTGATGCGTAACTCCGTCCCAAGAGGAAAACCTGCAAATTACTATGATAGTACACGCAGGGGGTTAGGGTATGTTACACCCACGTCATCAACAACAGTTCAGGTCAAAGGCGACGGATCGATCCCATCACAGTCGACCTCATCCTCCGAATGGGACTCTGATGTCAGCATAGGAGGAATATTCGAAAGCCTCATGACTTCAAGCAGTCAGTTGGAACCCGCAGAGGTTGCCAATGAGGAATCATGGGCCCAGCAATTGAGCTTTCAATGGGAAAAGCGGTTTGAGCTGCGCGAGCCACCTACCGAAGACAAGGTGATCCAAGTCAACTTAGGCAGTCAAGATCACCCTAAGCCTATTTTCATAAGTGAAAGCTTATCACTTATCGAAAAGGAAGAATTGATAATGCTCGTAAAAGAGTATATAGATGTCTTCGCCTGGAGCTATGAAGACATGCCTGGACTTGATCCACAGGTCGCTATGCACCGTCTAAACATCAAGCCCGACGTTAAGCCAGTCAAGCAGCAACAACGTCGGTTCCGCCCAAACATCATGGAGGCTATTGAAGCCGAAGTTCATAAACTCATTGCTTGTGGCTTCATCCGGGAGGAACAACATCCAGATTGGGTGGCTAACATAGTCCCCGTCCTCAAGAAAAAGGGAAAATACGAATCTGCATCGACTACCGTGATCTCAATACGGCCTGTCCCAAAGATGAATTCCCACTGCCGATCACCGATGTCATGATCGACAACACATGCGGGTTCGAGAGGATGTCTTTCATGGACGGCTTCTCAGGGTACAACCAGATCAAGATGTATCCTGATGACGAGAAGCATACTTCTTTCCGAACGCCATTGGGGGTATACTGCTACACTGTAATGCCCTTCGGACTGAAGAACGCCGGAGCAACCTACCAACGGGCGATGAGCATGATCTTCCGCGACCATCTCCGAAAGACGGTGGAGTGCTATGTTGACGACATTGCCGTCAAAAGCCGCAGCAAAAATGAACATCTTCGCGATCTGAGAACGATGTTCGACATAATGCGGGCTCATCAGCTGAAAATGAACCCGACAAAATCCTTCTTGGGAGTGTCTAGTGGCAAATTCCTTGGGTTCATTGTCACATCAAAAGGGATCCATTTGGACCCAGACAAAGTCAAAGCCATCCAGGACATGCATCCACCAAGGAATCTCAAAGAGCTCCGAGGCTTGCAAGGCAGATTAGCCTACATCAGAAGATTCATAGCAAATCTATCGGGCCGTTGCCAACCATTTACCCGACTAATGAAGAAGGGTACTGCCTTCATGTGGGATCGAGCTTGTCAAGAAGCTTATGAAGACATTAAAAGGTATCTCACAAAACCTCCTGTCTTAGTGGCCCCTACATCAGGAAACCATTCCTGCTTTATGTAAAAGCCCTGGATTATTCCCTCGGCGCCCTCCTCGCTCAGAAGGACGACAATGGCCATGAGCAAGCCATCTACTATCTGAGTAGAACTCTCATAGGAGCAGAATCTCGGTACAATCCTATTGAGAAAGAGTGTTTAGCTCTCGTCTTCGCTGTTCAGAAGACACGACATTATTTGGTTGGCCAAACCATACATGTCATCTCCAGGGTGAACCCTTTACGACTTCTCATGACGAAGCCAGGGTCGCTGAATTCAAGGTTGGCTAAATGGGCACTTCTGTTGTCTCAATACGACATGACCTTTACTCCTCAGAAGGCAGTTAAAGGCCAGGCCCTTGCAGAGTTCTTAGCTGCTCATCCAGTTCCAGAACATTCGAAACTTCACGAAGACATCCCTGATGAAGTCTTCGAATCTAATGCGACCTCAGCAGAGGAAGTGTGGCAGATGTTCTTCGACGGAGCATCGCGGATGGGCCCCAAAGGAAAGATTATTGCCGGAGTGGGGGTTGTGTTCATCTCCCCACAGGATCATATCCTTCCCAGAGCGTTCTCCTTGACAGAATCATGCTCTAATAATGTAGCGGAATACAATGCCCTACTCATTGGCCTCCAGCTCGCCCAGGGAATGGGGGTACGCTACCTTGAAGCTTATGGCGATTCAAAGCTGATCATAAATCAGGTTAAAGGCGAATACGAGGTCCGTCATGAGGACTTGGTGCCTTATTATCATACAGCCATCGAATTGGCTAGCTTATTTGAAGGCTTCTACATCGGGCATGTGTCCCGATCCCAAAATACCAAGGCGGATGCTCTCGCTGCATTAGCGACGACGCTAGCCTTACCGGCCGACACCGAGTATCACCTCACAGTCGCAACCCGGCATCTCGTATGCTCTAAGCATATGCTAAGGATCCAAGAGGTCCATAATATCTCCGTGGATCTTGACCGAGGGATTGGCGCTTCCCTCTCATTGACTACGCTCTGCACGGTCTGCTTCCAGATGATCCCAAAGAAGCGGCGTCCATCAGACGAAGGTCGCTCCGTTTCTACTATGATCCCACTTTGAAGACACTCTACCGTCGTTCATATGACGGTGTCCTCCTCCGCTGTCTCTCTCATTCAGAGGCACAGGAAGTGCTTAAAGAAGCACATGATGGTATTTGCGGAGCTCACCAGCCAGGTCCAAAGCTTAAAGACAGGCTGCACAGACTTGGGTACTACTGGCCGACCATGATGGCCGATGCCACCCAATACGCACGAAGGTGTAAGGCGTGCCAGGTCCATGCAGACTTCATACACCAACCTTCGGAGTTGCTCCACCCTACTGTTGCTTCATGGCCATTTGAAGCATGGGGAATCGATGTCGCAGGGCCAATCAGTCCCTCTTCGGCAAGAGGTCATCGGTTTATCCTGGCAATAACCGATTACTTCTCAAAATGGGCAGAGGCCACACCGTCGGCCGAAGTTAAAACCTCCATCTGGTTAGCTTCATCAAACACCATGTCATCCATCGATTTGGTGTCCCCAGGCGGATCATCCATGACAATGGTCCTCAATTCATAAGCCAAGGATTCTATCGGTTCTGCGATAAATACCGAATTCAGAATATGGCTTCAACAGCTTACAATCCTGCTGCCAACGGCTTGGCAGAGGCATTCAACAAGACAATCATCAAGCTGCTCAAGAAGTTTGTCTCCTCGAACAAGCGAGATTGGGACGAAAAGCTCGGTGAATGCCTTTGGGCCTACCGGACTACGGTTCGGACACCGACAGGCAATACGCCTTTCTCCCTGGTATATGGGTGCGAAGCGGTCATCCCATTGGAAATCCAGATGCCATCATTACGGGTAGCCTTGACTACTAAGATGACATCAGAAGACAATGATCGCCTGCGTCTTCAAGAGCTCGAAGCCCTGGACGAGAAGCGGCTGCAAGCTCAGCAACATATCGAGCTATATCAGGCTCGGATGTCAAAAGCCTTCAATAAGAAGGTCAAGCAGAGAGTCTTCCACAAAGGAGACCTAGTCTTAGCCGTCAGACGACCGATGATTATGACGCACAAGACCAAAGGCAAATTTCAGCCTAAATGGGAAGGACCGTTTGTGATAGAGACAGTCTATTCAAACGGAGCATACCGCCTTACAACTGCAGATGGCGACCTCCTCATGATGCCGATCAATGGCAAATTCTTAAAGAAGTATTATCCTTAATCAAGGATCTTGCTCTCGATCAGGTTAACATTACACCTCTGATCGAGATCCGCGCGTCGGAGTGCGCACAAAGAGAGCCTCTCTCTCTTTCTCCAAGCATGTCAAACCTGTTGATAGCTGGGGGTTTGCTTAAAATCCCAAGGGACCCGTTCCCACTTGATTCCCTCTCCAAAATCACCTACCAATTCTCATCCATAGAATGGTAGGACCACATATATTCCGCTGCTACGTTAACAATAAACCTATGACAGCAATCCCCTCGTTTCTCTCCAAGAAAATGAGACCTCCAAAATCACTTACCAATTCTCATCCATAGAATGGTAGGACCACATATATTTCGCTGTTACGTTAACACTAAACCTATGACAGTGATTCCCTCGTTTCTCCCGTGAAAACGAGACTATTCCCAAACTCCATTGTTATTGAGCTTAGTGGCGTCTTAACCGGTTATGTCATTGCGACCTCTGAACCAGTAGACAGCTAAGTCTCAATCCCGAGTCCTGTTGACATTTACAAAAGACAGGTCTCGATACTCGTTGACATTTACAAAAGACGAGTATCACCTATTGATTGAAGCTTGGTGGCTTCTCAACCAGTTATGTCATTGCGACCTCTGAACTGGCAGATAGCCAAGTTTCATCTATTATTGAGCTTAGTGGGTCTTAACCGGTTATGTCATGCGACCTCTGAACCAGTAGACAGCTAAATCTCAATCCCGAGTCCTGTTGACATTTACAAAAGACAGGTCTCGATACTCGTTGACATTTACAAAAGACGAGTATCACCTATTGATTGAAGCTTGGTGGCTTCTCAACCAGTTATGTCATTGCGACCTCTGAACTGGCAGATAGCCAAGTTTCATCTATTATTGAGCTTAGTGGCGTCTTAACCGGTTATGTCATTGCGACCTCTGAACCAGTAGACAGCTAAGTCTCAATCCCGAGTCCTGTTGACATTTACAAAAGACAGGTCTCGATACTCGTTGACATTTACAAAAGACGAGTATCACCTATTGATTGAAGCTTGGTGGCTTCTCAACCAGTTATGTCATTGCGACCTCTGAACTGGCAGATAGCCAAGTTTCATCTATTATTGAGCTTAGTGGCGTCTTAACCGGTTATGTCATTGCGACCTCTGAACAGTAGACGAGTCTCAATCCCGAGTCCTGTTGACATTTACAAAAGACAGGTCTCGACGTCAACGTGCAGGACAAGCATCAGAACGGATAGAAGTACCAACGAGGAAAGAACGGGTGTGAGACATCTCGATACTCGTTGACATTTACAAAAGACGAGAGTATCACCTATTGATTGAAGCCTGGCGTCTTAACCAGTTATGTCATTGCGACCTCTGAACTGGCAGATCGCCAAGTTTCATCTACCATTGAGCTTAGCGGCGTCTCAATTGGTTATGTCATTGCGACCTCTGAACCAGCAGACAGCTAAGTCTCAATCTCGATGCTTGCTGACATTTACAAAAGGCAAGTATCTCCCCTTTTTAGCCCCGCAAAGGGCTGACTTCGAGACTGGCAACATCTCAATTGGTTATGTCATTGCGACCTCTGAACCAACAGACAGCCATGCCTCATTATCCAAACAAACAACAGACGACAAAAGAAAAATCTTTCTATTAATTCAGAAGGATGGGATACATGGAGGAGCCTATAGGCGTACATGATAAGATCGAATCCGATCTCCAGAGAAGCTAGCCGCGTCCTCCTGTCATCTTCAGCCTGGGCCAGCGCCTGTGATCTTAGCTCCGCCGCATCGAAGTCCACCGCCTGAGCCAGACGAGCCTCGGTCTCCGCCAAAGTCGCCCTCTGTGATGACTTCCGCTCCGCCAGTTCCTCACTTCGAGCCCTGAGCTGCTTAAGCCGCGCAGACTTTTCATGACGCATCTGTGTAGCTTTGGACAAGAGGAGATTTGCCTTTCGGATCATCTCTTCAGCCCTCTTGATCTTATCTTCAGCGTCAAGAAGAGCACTGTTGGAAGCATCAATTGCACTCCCAACCTCTGCTTCCTCTGCCTCCAAGGACCTCAAGTCAGAGGAGATAGCCTCAACAGCCTCTTGAGCAGCGAGCTGAGCCTCGCGCTTCTGGGCGACAAGACGCGCGAGCCGTTCATCAGCCAAAGACGCTGCGTCGGAACGATGGAAATGGCGCCATTCCTCCACGTCCTTCTCAAGGTCATCTACCAGGAGCTCCAGAGCAGTAGCTTGATGGTACCCCTCAAAGTCCCGGATACACTCGATGCCACGGGAGAGAACCATTTTCAGCTTCGAAAATGGCACAGGCGAGCCCTTCAAGACTAGACCGATAGTCTGCTCCAAACTGTTATAGAAGCTGTCGACCAGATTACCGATGAAGTCATTCTCAGCTTCATCAATCCTTGAGACAACCTCGGAGCAATCTACCAACCTAGTCGACACCACCGCGGAAGAAGAAGCGGGAACATCGACAGCAGCAGGGCAAGCCAAAGGTGACCTCGGCGGAGTCCTCAGCGACACCGGCACGCCAGCCACCGCGGAGGTAGGACTGGCAACCACCTCCTGAGCAGCAGGCTCAACTACCAGCGTCGGGGAGGTAGGGCTCACAATCACCCTCAATGCCGTATTCGGCAAGACAGTCTGCACCCCACTCGTTGATATGACTGGAAGTGGGGGTACCTCCGGGACTGCCGCCTCTTCAACCTCAGGGCCCTCCGCTGATTTGGGCTGATAAAAAGGCAGGTCGCCATACAGCGCGTCTAACACAGCTGCGTCTGCCCCGGTCGAAGCGCTCATATCGCCCTTTGACCCTTCAGGAAAACCCTCCGCTTCTTTCGAAGCTGATGCATCTTGGGGACGAATGCCTGCAACAAAACCAAGGTCAAAAAGGAGACGCAACAAATAGGCGAGGACCAAGAGACCTTAGTCTTACCGAAGGCCGATGTCACCTCGTCAGCCGCATCAGAATCCAAGGGTCCCATCGGAAAGTTCTTACCAGACTCAACGCGGATAGCCGGCCCACTCGCCGATTCCTCCGCAGACCACCCGGCAGAGCTGGATGCCATAGGACTTCCTTTAGAAGTCCCAGCGCCCGAAGGGCCAATATCGGCCGCATCACCTCCGGACTCCTCCGAGCGAGCAAAGGAACCAGCTGCACTTCCATAAGTGAACAGGGGATCGTAGTGCTCCCCTTGCTCTCCAATTGCCTCAGCTCCTGCAACAAAGAGCGAATGATGAGTCATGTAAAGCGTGCTGAAGGCATATTAGATGGGACCAATCTTACCAGTAGTCGGTTCAGCAACCGACGGCTCAGCCACTAATGGAGCAGCAGAAGGAGGCGCAGCAGAGGGCTCACCCTCCACCACAATGGTAGGAGTCTGGCGACGGGGCTTCTTCGCCGACAACTTCCTACGGGATCCACTCCCACGCTTCCTTTTGAAGTGGACCTCAGAGTCCCCTTCCTCCACTTCTTCCACATGCTTTGGGGAGTTGTCCCCACTACACCAGATCCGGCTTCACGAGCACCTGCTTCGAGGGCATCGGGTCTTGTCTCTGCCTCGAAGCGAGGGCTCTCTGCATCAGAAGCCTCGCTATCATCCACAGCGATGAACTCCTCTATGCCAGGAACACGGACTCGCTTGCCCTCCATCTTATCAGAAGCCTTCTGCCTCAGCCGATGAGAAATCAACTTCACACCTGAACTATTGGCTTTGAATCCAGGAGGCGTGGAATTCGAAGCTGCATACCATTGGCAGAAACACAGGGTCGTCCATAGGCCGGGATCCCTCAACGGCGTGCGTAGCCACGCTCCAGTGCTATCCGCGGTAAAGAACCGCCAAGCACGAGCCCCATCAACGAGGCTCCCCATGAAAGCCAGGTCCGGATTCGGGTTGCCCACATACAACTGGTCATACCCAAATTGGCGGGCGAACCGGCTCGGAATGTAGGGCTCCATGTAGCAGGTATCCCCACTCCGGTACAGCAGATGCGAGGGCCGGATACAGACCAGCCACTCGAAAACACCCCGACTCATGGGGGACCGACCTGATTCCACGTCATGGAATTCCTCGTTGTATCCTGCACCCCGCAGGCGAGGAAAGCAACGGAATAGGCTATAAGCGTCATAGCGACGCACTAACTTACGGGCCTCGGCCACATAAGTTTTCTGCCACAGACAGCCTTCAAAACGACGGAGAAGCGCCGTTTGAACACCCTGAGGTGGGTCTTCCCCAGCTCCAATCAAACTGGGGCAGTGCAAGGCGAACCACGCCATCAAGTAGGTGTATGGTAAACCTACCCTAGGATTGGGCCCGTCACGAGGCAAGACGGCACCCTTCCCTCGCCTTGACGCCATTGGCCTGCAGAAAGCCTCCGTCAGTACACGAAGGCCCCTCTGAATACAACACACCATGGCCGGGAGAAGACCCAGACGGTGGCCATGGACCAAGCGAACGGCAGGCAGCAGCACATTCGGGTGAACAATGTCACCCGAAGAAGAAGGCACGACACACTTCTTTAACCAGATGGTTAAGAAGCCAGCCAGCAACGCCTTGCGAGACATAGGCCGACGGGCCTGATGGTGAAAGCTCCGAAGAACATCACCCTTCTCGAAAGGACCATCATCTTCTGTCACGACGATGTCCTTTTCAGCACGCACCTCCATCCTCGCCAAGATGTCTTCTTCAGCAACTCCGCAATGAGCTACCTCGGGCACACTAGTCATGTCCGGGAACAAGTAGTTCCCCCAGCTCTTCAAGCTCTTCGAGCTACCTTTGCCACCGGTGTGGATGCTGGAGCAAATGTGCAAATGGCACACCAATTCCCGATATGTCTCAAGCAAAGCAGGCTCTTGCTTCTCCAAGAGGGCCAGCTCCGCCTCACACGGAAAATACTCTTCATATGGAAGAGACCCGAAGGGCAAAGCAGAGATCTCTCGCATCTCATGCAGGGCCATGCCCAATTCACCAACCGGGGTGAAGAAAGTCCCGAGGCTGGGCAGTACAACTCAAGAATGGCGTAGAAGCACGCCACCTTCATCTCAATGCCGTAGCAGGTCGCCCTGACGGCCTCATAGAGGTTCAACCTCTCTAATTCCCCCTCAAAATGATTGAGGATATAATTGGTCAACTCCGCCCACCATGACCTAGGAGGGTGGACCAACCAGGAGCCCTGAAGTCCGTGGCGGGATAGTTCCCGTCAACTTCGCAGAACTGAGTGCCAAAGGTCGGCGCCGCAGCTGGATTCTCTCCTACTGGAAGGTCCCTCGCCACCTTCCCAGGGTATAGCCCTATTATGCTACGAGGATAGCCCGCCCTCGAATAGCCGGTCTGGAATGTCAACCTCCCGACACTTACAGATTCGGCATTTAGGCTCACGCCCCACGCCATCTTCCGAGCCTGAGTCACGCTCGCGAAGGAAGACAAAGCGAAATGCCGCTTAGTAGACGGGAGATAGAATCTCTCGCCGTCCAACTGGAAGATCCACTGGCCTTCACCGGCCTGTAGCTGGCGATCGGGATCAGGTGCAGCATCCCCGAACATGAAGTCAGGCTTTTTGTAAGCCTGACGGTCGATATCTTCCAACGGAGCCGTAGTCAAAATGCTCCGCATGGCCTGCGGGCCACCACTCTGAATGAGCGTATCCGTACAAGGGGGCTCGGCTCACTGAACAAGGAAGCCTGCCCGATGAACTGCAAGCTGATGCTCCCTGCTCGACTGGTTAAGCCAAATAGACTGTTCTGAAGGCCGGAGGCGTGATGCACTGCAAAAACAAAAAGAAAATGAACTATGATTAGTTCACCAATCAAATCGACGCGAAGACACAAAAATTCGCTAAGGCATAGCCTCGCCCAGTAAGCAGGGACAGCGGGATAATAGCTTTGATAAAAAGCTTCGCTTCACAGATAAGACTGCATCTTTGCAAGAAGTGGCATAGCCCTAAGGGCTGGCGTCATCAAAAGGACGTTATGGATAACAGTCACCCTTCGTGGTCACAACTGAAGGCACACGACCCATATCCTGTTCCTCAACAGGATGAAGATTGCCCAAGCAATGGCTTCCTATGGAAGCCCAAGAGAAGAACTGTTCAGTTCTTACTTCCCTGGTGCAAGCAAAATAGGGAAGTTAAGGGAAACGAGTTCCCTGATAAAGGACAGATCATATTCGATCGTCCTAATAGCCGAGTATCGACTCCAAAGGATGAAGACCACTCTCTAATCAGATTAGAGAGTCTCTTACCAGCGATCGGTCGCTCAATGAACGGAGGAGGGCCCTCCGCTGCAGAAGTCGCTGCTTCCTTTCCGCTCGTCTCTTGGGCGCCATTGAAGAATTACAGGAGTTTTCGAACTCTTGAAAAAGGAAGAAAAGAAGAGTCAAGTACTCTGGAAAATTCAAAGAGAAATGATGATTTTCTCTCAGCCCGATCGGGCTTTTATAGGCCAATCAGCGCCTAAATCAAGGCCTCGAAAAAGGGCACATGCCGCCGTTTCGAATTAATTCGAAACAGTGCCCGAAGCGCCTGAGGCGCTTTCCCAAAAGCAACGGTTCAATCCCACTAAGGGGTTAACTCCGCACAAGAGCAAAGTGCGGACTTCGCGCAATCCTTCAAGGACTTAACCGAAAGGTTTGAATTAGCCCTCTAAAGAGGCGCTGACGTGACAGCCTCGCAAAGATCATTCAAAGGAAGGGCTATGCCCGTGCGCAGTTTAGCCCAGCAATGGCCAAACTCTCAGTGAAGCAAGCAAAAATCGAATGATCAGACAGAGAACTTTCATTGATCTAAAAGCAAAGATACATTTGATATTACATCAAAGTTGTGTTTCATACAACACACCAAGTTGCCTAGCAAGGCCATTTGCATAAAAGGCATACAAGCGGTTTTATCTGCTTCCAGACCAGATCAACTGGACACGAAAGGCCTTCCTCCTGCACAAGGCTGTAACCAGTTCTGCCACCGGGACACGGTCATTTTTCTCACAAAATGGCGGGTCTTATCAGGCCATTTTTTTTTGAAGCCTGGCAATAAAAGCTTATCGCCGCAACACGTCAGATCACCTATAATGGGAACTAGTTTTGATGCTAGTGATCTGACGGGTGTGAGGCCCACTCCCCTGAAGTGGATCATCCCCGACGAAGGCCACCAAAGTTGAAAGTCGGCAACCAGCCTCACCTCAGATCGAATCATCTCGGATAAGAGGCTGCCAACAGCCTCTGGGACGCGCACCGCTGCCCCGAATTGTTCCTCCTGCTTAAAAGTAAAGCTTCAAACCGGGGAAGCATAAGGCAATTTTATGGCTTCTTCCATCAAGTCACCAGACTGGCAAGCATAGCTCGCTGCAAGGCAAATTGAAGCAAGTTAGCAGTTAAGCACAGAAAGAGCTGCAAAAACATTAAGTCAGATTCTTCAGCGGCAAAGCAATCCGACTTCAGCAGAGGACAAGTTCCACCTGCACAGCAACCATGGGCTGGCTCAGCAAACGCCAAGTCCTAGCCTCGCCTATACGGCAAAGTCAGACTGATCTTGTGAAGAACAGTCTCAACCTCACCAATATGGCAAGACTGGCTCAACTATTGAAGAAGCCAAGTCCCAAGTCCTGCCTGTGCAGCGGACTTAACAAGCAACGATCTTTCACTGATCAAGCCAAGATGATAGCTTCACAGAAAACTATGATGAGATCCTTCTCTGCAGCAGCCAATTGCAAGATGAAGAACAAGGGAAGCTAATCCCTGAAGCGAGCTGCCAAAGCTAAATCAAGGGAGATGAGTTCCCTAAAAGCAGTGAAGTCTTTGAATGATCGAGACTTACTGGTCCTTGGCCGGTTAGACAACCAGAGTGGGTTTTCCTACTAATTCAGAGATCTGAGTATCTCTCACAACCAAGAGAAGAGAAGAAAGGCAAGGCACTTCTCTTCAGAGGACCTCAAGTGTCCTATTTATAGGCCCCATGGCCTGAGTGCGATCACCTCAAGCGTGGAAGCACGAGCGCATTCAAGGCATTTACTGCGCCTTGATAACAGGAACGGTTTCCATTGGAACCGTACAAGGGGAAGAGAACGTCTCCCTCATAAAAGGCACTTATTGCGCTAGAAGAAAGGGAATATCCTCCCTTGGAAACGTGCAAATCGGAGAATATCTCCCTCGATCAGCATGAAGAAAGGAGTAATCCTCCTCGTAACTGGCCCACGGCAGTTGGCCTCGGGAAAGCGACAGATGTTCCAGAGCGAACTTACCTAGCCGCGAAGCTACCCAGACGCGAGTCTACATGATTCCTCGGCGAATCTACATCCCAAAGCAGGATTGAAGGCGAAGCTGAACTCAACCATCATGGCGATGTTCATACTCCACACCACCATCACAGCAGTTCAAAGTGTTTCGAAGTCTGGGCTATTGCAGACTTTCGAAAACTTTGAAGGGGGTCTTGTTGACACTTAAAAAAGACAAGATTCTCATTGGTCCGAACGATGTCTAAACTTGTTGACATTTACAAAAGACAAGGGACAGACGAGCTGAAGACCAGTTTTTCACCCAACTCCAAGGGACAAGGAAGCGGTTTGGACTCCACTGATCCAGCAAGCAGAACAGTGAACCCGGATTGTTTCTAACAGACCTCAGCAGGTCTAAAATGCTAGCATTTAGCATTACATTAGCCCAAGGAGATAGCCTCGCTTGAGAGGCTAACATCATCCAGAGCACCGCCAGGAAGCTAACTGATAGCTTCGCCGAAGACCCTCTTTTCGGACTTCGCCAGGAATTGCCTCTAGCTCCGCTATGAGCCTCAAAGCGGCAGCTCCGCCATCAGCCTGCTATGGTCAACCTTTGACCAATCAAATCTCCTGATGAGATCGGATTCAATCTAATCAAATCCAATCAGGATTCAAATATGGCAGGTGATTGCCACAATCTCTTGACTCTCTTGAAACGAGTAAGTGGATCAAGGAGAATCAATCAACGATATGGAAAGGATCATAACATATCGGAAAGATCAACGATTTGCCATTTTCTAGCTCCGCGGAAGCTATTATAGCCTCGCAGCAAGGCTACTTTCCAGATTCAAATAGATTCGGTTCAATCTGTTTCTATATCTTCAAAGGGGACGATTATACCCTTACTTTCCCTATAAATAGCCCGTCAGGGGCACAAGGGAGAGGCATCGGATTGCAGAGGAAGGAGCCATCAATTGCCTTCTGATCGCAAGAATCGATCAATTAGCTTCTTCGACTGAGGCTTCTTCATAACGCACCGTGCGTTCTCGAATTCAGAGACCTTTTAGAGAATTGCTTTCTCTATCCAGGGTGTTGATACCCTAACATCGTCCTTCTTCTCAAGGAATCTCCGGAACCAGGCGAGAAGGAATTCCTTATCGAAGGCGATTTTGAGAAGCAGCAAGAGGGTTCTACCAATCCTCTATTCTCTGATTCCCGGAACCAGGCGAGAAGGGAATCCCATCGCTCGCATCGTCAAAGGGACAAAGTGGTCGCGCGCTGACCAGACTCCTATCGGCACACTTCTCCAGAATCTCTGAGGGGATCTACTTGTAATCTTTTTAAGAATACTTGTAATTTAGCTCCTCAAACTCTTTTTTGTAAGTTTTTCCCCTTTGCAAACATAATGGAAAACAAAATGAAACCTATAGCATCGAAACTGCCTTGCTATTGCAAGTGTCCTTGATGGCTTATGGTGATAGATAACCATTTTATTTTGCTTTCCGCTTGCATTTGAATTCATAGTTTAGCTTAGGAAAGTGAAAGATCCTATATGCTATGCTTTGCTTGCCTTCAGGACAAGGTAAGTCTTTGCAAAGGATCTAAGGTAAGTTATCAATAGAAAGAAGTAAGTAAGAACTTTTAGGTTTTTCTTTCTTTCTTTTAATCCATTAGTTTAGATCACTTTAAATCACAACTATCTTTTATTTAGTCTTTTTATTTATTTATATAAACTTTATTTTTTGCATTTCCCAAAATCGCTATCTCCTCCAATCTGCCACTTTCAATCTAACATAATATAGCTTTTTCTCTTTTCTTTCTAAAGAACAAAGAAGACTTTTAACTATTTTTAGTGAACTTAAAAGAGAGCTTACAACACACTTTCATCGCAAGTCCTTCCCTATGGATCAGGACACACATAGCCACTTGCTATTGTGGTAGAATTGAGAACCTTGCACTTATTTTTATTCATTTCTGAAATTCTGTATTTTTCTGTGCTAGTAATACCTAAATCAAATTTTGGCGCCATTGCCGAGGTTTAGTCTTGATTTTTTATTTTGATGAAATATGCATATTTTGTATACTTACACATTTAGGGTTCAAACACAAAGATTCTTATGCCTTATAAAAAAAAGAAAAAATAATATATATATATATATATATATATATATATCAAAAAATATATATGATCATTCTATGGGGATTAGCACAAAAGTTGGGGATCAGTAATCATCACCTATGTAATCAAATAGATTGTATCACTATATAAGGAGTGTCGGGATGAAATGATTTTCTAGATTCAGAACTTCTGTTAGGCAGAGCTATGGTATTTTCTATATTATTCCAACAACGATCGTGATCTCTTCTATCGACTTCACTGAGCTTAGACACAACGTCTAACAGTCTTTATAAATTTGATGAGCCACGGACCGTTTAGCTTTGCCAAGCGAGAGTCGTGTTCAAGCCACGCGAGATCAACCAGGCGTGAGCTTTGCTGCACCCCGGCGCTTAGCATTTAGCGCTGTGTTACGCGCTGACTTCGCCGCATGAGCTTCGTCAAGTGCGAGCCATGCAGAGCGTTAGCTCCGCCGCACCCTAGTGCTTAGCGTCTGACGCTATGTTATGCATGGCCCCACCTGACCTGACTTCGCTCGTGGCTAGTTCCGTTAGAGTTTAGTATCATAACCTCGTTCCTCAGATTTCTTCCGCCTTACGTGTTGCATAGACTTAGTGAACGGGTTTTCTCACTGCATCTGAATCAAATTATCGTAATCTTTATTGATGATCTATTCGGCCAACCTTGCAATACTTGGGTACTCTCTAAAGTATTTAATCTATAGCCTGGTTATCATTCAGGCAGTTATTATGAGTTATTAGTTATGTTTTTTAGAGTAATTGACGCCCAACATTCAGAATTCATCATTATTGTCGATTGTTCTTTACATAATTGCAATCAGTTATTATGTTTTCTTATTTGATATTATGGTTTACTTTCAGAGTGACAAAGAACATGCAGAACATGTAGTAATCTTATTGCAGACTCCTTATCAGGGACAATTTCATACCTAGTAGAAATTCAAGCAGAGAAAGTTTGGTCAGCTTCAAAGTCAGCTCATTTCATATTACTTAGAGTGGGTCAGTCTACAGAAGTTCTGATAGATAATTATATAAGAGAAATAGTTCAGTTACACGGTATTCCAGTTCTTATTATTTCGGACAGAGACATGGGATTCAGATCACAATTCGGTTAAAGTCTTCAGAGAAGTTTAGAGACTCTTCTAATATTTAGCTTAACTTATCACTTTTAGTCAGACTGAGAGTCCAATCGGACCATTCAAATTCTTAATTATCTTCGTCAGAGAGAATTCTCTTATTAACAGATATCAGATCAGTATCAATATGCCACCATCTGAAGCTTTATATTACAGAAAGTGCAAAAGATGTCTACGTCTCGAGTCTATTGATCAGTCGGGCATGAAGATTACCTTTAGTTATTCATATCTTAATTGGTATAACCCTCATCCCTATTATTTTTGTGTTCATCATCCCCTTATCGAAATTTCATGGACGAAAATTTTGTAAGGTGGGTAGAATGTAACACTCCATTCCCGAAATACGTACTTAGATACATATTCTGATTTTTGATCTTATTCTTTTAATTTTTCCTCATTTTTAATTTTTATTTTATGATTATTTAATCATCATTTGGTAATTGAATCTGGATTCCTGGATTCAGAATCAACCCGAGTCTGAACCGGGACCAGATCCAAGTATACTGATCGATTAGACTTTTCAGATAGTCAGATTTGACTGATTTTATTTTCAAACATTGTCTTCTAATATTTTAGATATTTCGTGATTTTTTTGGTATTTTTTCGAATTATATTGCAAAATCTTCAAAATCAGTGTCGATCGGTATCGCTGATCGATTCCAAGATTTTTTATTTACAAATGGAGTTGAATTTCTGAAATCTACTTTCACATTATTTTTCAGAATCATATTTTCTACTTTGGTGCATTTTTGAATTTTTTTCTAAATTTATGAAATTCTGACCGGATTTGGTGTCAGCCGGTATCACCGGTTGATTCCAGGATTTTTAATTTAAAAACGGGATTGATTTTCTTGAAATTAATTTTCACCATGTACCCTAATATAACATTTTCTATTTTTGAGAATTTTTGAAGACATTTTCTAGTTACTTCACTTTTCGAGCTTTTTGGTGTTTTCAGGGTTTTCCCAAATTCTGGAGTTTACCTAGATAATTTTCTTTCCCTTTTTCTCTTTTCCAATTTTCTCCTCCACTCACTCGTTTTCTTTTCTTTTTTTCCTATTTTTCTCCACCACACAAAATCCCCCAAAATATCCTACTCCATTCATTCTCTCCCCTCTACAAACGCGACTCTCACCTGGACCCAAACCTGACCTTCACGTCTGGGCTCAATCCAACCAGATTGGGGCCTGGTTTATGAGACGTAGGTCTCATTTCAATGAGATGCGAGCCTTATTTCAAATCCCCCTCGTCATATACATATACATACATATACATACATACATAAATACATACATACATACATACACACACACACAGAGATATATATATATATATATATATATATATATATATATATATATATATATATATATATATATATATATATATATATATATATTCTGTCTCTTTTATTTTTTCCTTCTTTTCTTACCCCTCTCTTACACATCTCCTTCTCTTCCTTCAGACCCAACCGGCAACCACCTCAGCTCCGGCAAGCCTCTGGTGTCATCAACCACCACCGACCACCCTCCTCAGGCCTAAACTTCGGCAACCAAAACTCCCCATCCAAACTCCTTCAACATTGAAAACACCTATCACCATCATCTTCTTCACCATCTCCTCCACTGCATGCACTATCGCGACCACCACCACCTTCACCAGTCTCTCCCCTCCGGCGAACTCTTCCATTCTAGTCACTCGACTTTTGAAATGGCACTCCGACAACCCCCATTTCCACCACCTTCAATTACACTTACACTGATTGAGATTTTACCTGCACAAAAAAAATAGAATTTCAGAAATACAAAATATAAGTGCAAGGTGCTCAATTCTACCGCAATAGCAAGTGGTTATGCGGGTCGTGATTCATAAGGAGGGACTAGCGATAAAAGCTTTTTAGCAAGTTCTCTTTTAAGTTACATAGAATGGTTAAATATCTTCTTTAGTTCCTTAAAAAAAAAGAGAAAAATAGAGTTACAGTTAAGTTAGGAAGAAGTGGTAGATAGAGAAGGTGGAGAAAATAGAAGTGATATGTACAAAGAAATTGAAAAAGAGTGAAAGAGATTTGAAAGAATGTGGTGTTGATAATTTACACTAAAAGTTAAAAGAAAGAAATTAAAAATAATTACTTACCTCATTTGACCAAAAGCTTACCTTGAATCTTTATCGACGATGTTACCTTGAAGTGGAGGCAATCAGCACATAGCCCATAAGAGTTGATTCTTATCTCTTTCACGTTACATCATCAAGCCAAAACAGGCATGAAATGATACAGACTGAAACTAAAAACCATCGTCATGAGCTATAGGTGGCACTCACAAGGCAAGGCTCTTTCGATGCTATAATACTCACTTGGATAGCAATTGGTACAAGAAAGAGAGAAGTAGAAAAAAAGAAGAAGAATACCAAAATAAAGTACATAAAAAAGGTAATTATAGATTTGATTTTATAACAATAAGAGAAAAGAAGAATAACTTACACCGGTGTCACTCTCAGCACAAACTTCATTCTCATTCTCCCATGAAACTCTGATCTCCTTTGAATTACATAAATGAAAACTGAAAATTACATAAAAAGAAAAATAAAAACTAACACTAAAAAGAAAGAAAAAGTGGACTGAATTCTATCTCTGCATCATCGTCCCCTGTACGCTCTGAAAAACCCAGAGTATTTATAGGCAAAACCCAATGGGGACAGGTGTACGAAGATAGGGGGAGCAAACACCCCAGCTGTTGTAACGACGCCGTGAAAATGCGGCTTTGGCCGTGTTTTCACGGCCTGGGTTTGGCCAGTGGCCACACCCAAATGGTGGGGGTCCCTGGTTTTGAGAGATTATTTTATCCGGTTCTAGATTTCTCGTTTCAGCTCCTGGATTGACGAAACGGCCTTGATCGTTGGTTTTAACCGATTGATTTGAAGAGATATGTTTTTAACTGATTTTCAACGATGTGAACCGACCTAATCTGCCCTGATTTACTGACTTTGAATTAATTCTGATTTAAATCAGAATTTGATGGGCTTTTGGGATCGTTTCTCTTGCCTCTCCTTTAGTAATGGGTCTGCAAATAAATTAATTAATAATTTGAAAAAAGCAGAGTTTATTTATAATAAGTATGAGAATATGATAATGAATGTGCAATATTAGCGACCGATCACACCCTCATACCTATCTTTTGCTCGTCCTCGAGCAAACAACAAAACTAAACCAAAAATTATTAGACCACTTTCGCAGGTCACGCGATTGCACTGAGCTTGTGCAACATGCCGTTAAACCTCTAGGCTTCCTCTAGAGGACGAGTTTTGTCTCGTGAGAGTTTTTAATGGATTGCACCCACAAAATACATAAAGAAAGAGAAACAAAGAGTTAGTATTTTTGAAAAGCATTTTGAAAGAGAAAAATATTTAAAATATTATTGTAAGATTTAAGTAATATAAAATTATAGTAAAACTAAAATTTTCATTCCTAAACTTAGTCTCTATTCTAAAATTTGTTATCAATCAAAGTAAGAAGTCAAATTATACTTCTTATCTAGTCTATTACTTTACTCTAAGTCATATGCACTTTCGTGACCGTGAATATTTTGACTAAGGGTTTTTTAGCTCTAACTCTTATGCCTTATTTATTTATTTTTTTAATTTTGGTGGTATTGTTTCTTAGTTCTATTAGGCTTTTTAATCTGCCCATGTAACGAATCTTTAATCGGTGACTCCTAAATCAAACGGTCTTAGGGCACCGGGTGAGAAAACACCCTAAGGACTTAAGGAATCGAGCAAATTAGGCCACAAACTAAGGATTTTATTACATGAACCGCTTTTAGGCATGAATACTTATGCTTTATGAGGCACAAATACCCAGCTTAATCAGAAGATATTTTATAGATATATATTTCTTTTTTTTCAAACTTATCTAATCATCTTTTGCATAAATACCAAGGCTTGCTTAGACCAAAGCACCTAACTAATCAATAATAGATTTTGTTTATTTTTCATAGATATACATATATATAATTTTTATATAAGGCATAAGAATCTTTATTTTTGAACCCTAAGTGTGTAAGTGTACAAAGTGCGCATATTTCATTAAGGCAAAGATTAAGACTAAATTACTTTGACAATTATCTTCCTATCTCTAAAAATCAAACAAATAATTTTATTTTGACCAAGTATAAGAAATTCTAATTATGATTCTCCTATTCCTTAAAATTAATTTAATTTCTTACAAAAAAAAATGTCAAATATTGTTTCTATTTTCAAAAAGTTTTTTTAAAAGTAAAGAAAATGTTAATTTTTTCTTCTTTTTTTAATAAAAAGGAAAACCTAAGTTATGTTAGACCCTCCCCCACACCTATCTCATGTATTATTCTTAATGTATGAATTAATGCATAGATGCATGAAAAAGAAGAAAGGGAAGGAAAATATTACCTTAAGATGGTGGTTCCGGTGGTGGTCTGATTGGTCCACGAAATGCGGCCCAATGAATTTTCATGGAGTTCGGAGGAATCCACTAGAAACCTCTCTAATATAACCCACTAAAATGATGGATATATGAATGATTTTTATTAAGAATTTTACCCCATCTAATTTTCAAATTTCACAAATAATTTCTGAGTCAATTATATCAACACTCTTGTCCCAAAATGGAGTGTGAAAAGATGGAATGATTGACTTGGACTTAGGAAGTACGAGAACTAATACTGACTCAGGAAAGTGACTTAAGTCAAGTAAAGGTTCAGGAGTCGAGATTGGTTCAGGAAGTGAGTCCAAATAAAGAAGTTGAAACAAGTTCACATTCATTTTCCAACAATGGAATGTGACTTAACATTGGTGATTCAAGTTCAAGAATGACAAGTGTGGGAGTCAAAATTGACTCTAAAATATTACTCAAGTTGGGTAACAAAACAGGAGTCAATATTGATTCAGGAATTTGAACTGGATCATAAATTTAAGAATCTAGGTCACATTTCTCATTGAGTTCAATTTCATAGAAATGAGAACTTACCAATTTGTCAATGAGACTTTCAAAAGTATGAAATTGGTTAAGTTCAATATGATGATCATCAAAGATGGGCAATTCAATTTTATGATGAATTGACACAGGATCCAATGTTGACTCAGGAAAAAGATTGAAATCAGGTGAAGACACTAGAGTCATTATTGAATCAGGAAGTAGAATTGAATCACCAAGTTTGGGTTTAGGATCATATTCATTCTCAAGTTCAATTTCAGAAAAGGAATAACTTGCCATACTGTCAATGTCATTTTTAAAATTTGAAGTTTGGGTAAGTTCAAATGGTTGTGCTGAAATGGAATCTTGTTTCCTAAAACAACATGATTCTTCGGCTCTAACAGAATAGTTAGCGACATCAGAAATGGTCAAACGGTGAGAATGGAGAGTTTGGACCATCATATCTATGTCATGATTACGAGCGATTTGAGCCTGAGTCATGGCTTCAAGCATCTTTTCATAGTTGATGGGTTCATCACTTTGTTGTGATTGGACTTGAAAAGATGAAGTTTTGTTTTGGAATTTGTGGTGAAATGTGAGCCCGTCAGATTTTGTGTTGTTACTTGGACGCACGTATACTCATTTTCAAGATTGATGGTTTTCTATTTTGAACTGGTGGAACTGAGTATGAATCTTGAAAATATTGTGGACAAGATGGATAATAAGGACAAGTTGGTTAAAAATTAGACTCGGGGGAGGTGAATCTCCATTGACTCTGTGAAGAGTTGAAATTATTTTAGAAATTATGGTCATAAGATGGGGGCATGAGTTATGATTCGGATAAGACCAATCCGGCACACTAGGTTGGTTAAAGTTATGATATGCCAGGTTGGTAATATCCGAAAAAGAGGTCGGGGTGCAATATGGATTACCATTAAAATTGAAAAAAATAATGTTGTAAGCCATATCACACAGGAAATGTCAAATACAAACAAAGAAAAACAAATAAATAAAAAGAAAAAAAAATCTAGCCTAACTTAGGGTAAACCTTAGACCTAGATGACTCTTTACTGGTTAGACTGTCCACGGGGGTATATTACTGAATCTGATCACAAGTTAATCGGTCAGGTAGGGGCATGATTGGTGGGAAGTATCCGTGCTTAAAGCAACGGGCCTAATTATGCCAACCACCAGCCTTCGGGGTTTCATCCCTCAATCCCCAACCTTAAACACCGATTTGGTAAGAGTCAAATTCAAATCAACTTCCCCTTAGGTCAGTCTCCTATTTGAGTCCGAGATGTCCCTAGGGCCAACATCTACTCAGTTTTAGTTAGGTTTGTGTTAGTGAGTGAGGAGATTGTTTGTGGGCTAAGCGAGGGTAATGACTTCCCCACCTTATCTTGTTTATAGGACAAGCCCTTAAATCAATTTAGTGCAGTGTACAGGTATATAGAAAAAGGTAACACTCAAGCAATATGTCATACAAGAATGAACCTTATACTAAATGCTATGCACACATACCTTAGCTCCAGCACTCTTCAACAGTAAATAGAAAATGTAATGAAATAGACACGTGCCTAAATGCAAAGTTTAAATCATTTTTAGCATTTACAATCAACCTTTTACTGTTGTGTTAGAAATAGATATACAGTGAGTTAAATAAGAAAATAGATAGCTACAAATGTTAAAATTTGCAATTCAACTAACCTGCAGAAAATACAGGTTAGTAGTTTACTCAGATTGCTACAGGAATGTAGCAAATCTGAGAGCTTCTGGGCTCTACTTTCTTGAGCAGAGTCCAAGGCCACTTATATGTCCACTGCAGCAAAAATTTCTTATTTGTTAAATTTGTACACAAAGAACAAAGAAGAAAGTTAACAAAAATATAAACTAAAAAGAGAATTACTTACCATCCCTCCTCGGTAATGGCGCCAAAATTTGATTGAGGTTTTACCTGCACACAAAAAAAGAGAATTTCAGAAATACAAAATAGAAGTGCAAGGTGCTCAATTCTACCGCAATAGTAAATGGCTATGCGGGTCGCGATCCACAAGGAGGGACTAGCGATGGAAGCTTTTTTTTAGCAAGTTCTCTTTTAAGTTACATAGAATGGTTAAAGATCTTCTTTTAATTCTTTAAAAGAAAAGAGAAAATAGAGTTACAGTTAAGTTAGGAAGAAGTGGTAGATAGAGAAGGTGGAGAAAATAGAAGTGATATGTACAAAGAAATTGAAAAAGAGTGAAAGAGATTTGAAAGATTGTGGTGTTGGTGATTTATACTAAAAATTAAAAGAAAGAAATTAAAAATAATTATTTACCTCCTTTGATCAAAAGCTTACCTTGAATCTTTATCGACGATGTTACCTTGAAGTGGAGGCAATCAGCGTATAGCCCATAAGAGTTGATTCTCGTCTCTTTCACATTACATTATCAAGATGAAACAAGCATGAAATAATAAAGATTGAGACTAAAATCCATCATCATGAGCTATCGGTGGCACTCGAAAAGACAAGGCTCTTTTGATGCTATAAGAAACACTTAGATAGCAATTGGTACAGAGAAAGAGAGAAGTAGAAAAGAAGAAGAAGAACACAAAAATAAGGTACATAAAAAAGGTAATTATAGATTCGATTTTATAACAATAAGAGAAAAGAAGAA
Source organism: Agave tequilana (assembly GCA_038442645.1). Lineage (NCBI taxonomy): Eukaryota > Viridiplantae > Streptophyta > Magnoliopsida > Asparagales > Asparagaceae > Agave > Agave tequilana. Next base: position 16,373 of record JAVJIF010030481.1, on the reverse strand, counting down.
CAACTTACACCGGTGTTACTCTCAGCATAAGCTTCATTCTCATTCTCCTATGAAACTCTGATCTCCTCTGAATTACATAAATAAAAACTAAAAATTACATAGAAAGAAAAACAAAAACTACACTAAAAAGAATGAAAAAGTGAACTAAATTCTATCTCTGCATCATCGTTCCTTGTACGCTCTGAAAAACCTAATATTTATAGGTAAAACCCAACAGGGAGGGGCGTACGAAGATAGGGGGAGCAAACGTTCCCCCAACTGTTGCAACAACGCCGCGGAAATACGGCTGGGTGTGGCCAGGTGGCCACACCTAAATGGTGGGGGTCCCTAATTTTGAGAGATTATTTTATCCGGTTCTGAATTTCTCGTTTCAGCTCCTGGATTTGACGAAACGGCTTTGCTCGTTGTTTTGAACCGATTGATTTAAAGAGATATATTTTAACTGATTTTCAACCGATCTGATCTGCCCTGATTTACTGACTTCGAATAATTCTAATTTAAATCAGAATTTGATGGCCTTTTGGGCTCGTTTCTCTTCCCTCTTCTTTAGTAACGGGCCTGCAAATAATTTAAACAATAATTAGGAAAAAAACAGAGTTTATTCTATAATAAGTATGAGAATATGATAATGAATGTGAGATGCGAGCCTCATTTCAAATCCCCTTCATCATATATATATATATATATTATATATATATATATATATATATATATATATATATATATATATATATATCTTCTCTCTCTTTATTTTTTCCTCCTTTCCTTACCCTCTCTCTTATGTAGGATCTAAAAATTACGTCAACACTCAAACAAAGATATTAGCGTTAAATAAAAACTTGCATAAAAGGAAATAAATCAAAGAAAGTAAATCAAATGCAAACACAAGTGATTTATCCTGGTTCAATTCTCTTGACCTACATCCAGTCCCCAAGCCACTCGCTTGAGATTTTTCTTTAACCTTTGATTTTGTACACCCAAAATCAACACTTTATATACCATTTGACAAATCCCCTTTGCCAAATGTATACAACTCTTCTTACAACCAAGAGGACACAACACCTTGTACAACCTCACTTCAACCCGAAGACACTCTTGTACAATCTTTCTCTTTGAGTGAATACAATCAATCCTATAAGCCTTGAATCTGTATGTGATCGTGAATAAGGACTCTTATAGGTGGACTCTCAGAAATCTTCACTAAAAGATTAGAATTTGAGTGAAGAATTGAAAGTGGAAATAGTTTTCTGAAAAATAGATTTTTGAATAGAGTTTTTGGGCAGAAAACTATTGATATGAATTGGTATTTTTAGCCTAAGACAACATTCCTATTTATAAGTGAAATCTATAGTCAGTTAGGGAACTTATTAACTTGAATATGAATTTTGAAACGTTGGATAAAACACCAGAAATCAGAAACTGTCTAACAGTCAGAAACTGCCATTAGTCGACTTAAGGTTGGGGGTTAGTCAATTAGGGTATTGATTTATGCCTACAGTAGTCGACTTATAAAGGGGCAAGTCGACTAAGGTATGGTTGATACAAGAGACATGTTTCTGGAAACTGAAATTAGTCGACCAACAGAATATATTAGTTGACTATAACAGGTATTAGTCGACTAATAAAGTTGATAAGTCGACTAACAATATTAACTGTCAAGAAACAGAGAGTTGATAACTTTTCAGGACAGAGATTAGTCGACTACATAAAATGTCAAGTCAACTATAGGATGTATAAGTCGACTAATCAAGAGTATAAGTCGACTAATAGGCTTATGATGTGTGTGTTCCAAGACTTTTAACATTCTAATAACTATTACAATACACATCCATAGCCATTATCCTTGGTAAGTCTTGAGCATGTAGAACGCTTAAGCTTGTGAGATAGAGCTCTAATGAAATGACCATAAATGTATCATCAGAATCAAGTTCCAACATTCTCCGTCTTTTTTATGAAGACACTTTGTGTGCACGAAAACTCCCCTGCAGAGAATATGTTATATGTTCTCCCCCTGCATAGAACAGGTTATAACAGATATAGAAAAACATGTGTTCTTCCCCTGAAAAAAATATATCATAACACATATATATATGATAAATGTTTGAAATATTTTATACGATACCTGAGAGATAAATATTAGATGGTACCAATCATTATAAGATCAAAGCATTAACCTTTAGGAATCCAAACCCAATTTGAATTTGGTTTCCATCTGTTAGTATACATATAATTGCATGAATTACATATAGAATGTATGTATGATGTAATATAAGTATTTTTATCAATAATGCTTATGTTTTAGGTATCCATATGGACTTGTTCTTAATTCTTTTTGAAATAATATCAGTATTTCTTTTCACAAAAGAATATATGGATTATGATTCTTTTACTAACATGCATAGATTTTTCACTCTCTCTTTTGATATGATAACAAATCATTTAATTTTTCTTTTCCTTGATTAAATTTAGTCACATTTTCAAAATCTCTTAATATTTCATTTTGAAACTTGATATGTCTTTATCTAAATTCTTTCATTTAAAGACATAATTTTTTTTAAGCATTACATTTCTTTTATAAAAGTCTCATTATCCTTTTTCAATGATGATATAACTTTTTCAAAATCATCTTTTTGAGAATTTATAAAAGAAATTTGAGAAACATAACATGAATTTCTTTGATAAGTTTTTCATTTTCCTTTAACAAAACTTTATTCTTTATCTTTTCATTCTTAAGATCATTGTATAATTCATGAAATACATCTAAGAGTTCAGTATATTATATCTCATTTTCTTCTTGAGCCATGAAATAAATGTTAGCATGTCAGTGGCTTCTTCTTTGTCAGAGAAAGAGGAATCACTATTCTCCCATGATGCTTGATAATCTTTCTTCTTTTGAACTTTTTGATCTTGAATTTTCCTATATTTTTTAGCAATGGGCAATCCTTCTTCATATGACCTGTTTTATTACAATTAAAACATTTAAACTTACCTTACTTCAAGAACTTTCTGAACTTTCTTGAGAGTATTGCCATCTCTCTCCATCGTCATCTGAATTGTCCGTATCTAAGGATGCATGGAAGGCAAGTTCTTTCTTCTTTGAGAAAAGTTGTTGTTCATCTTCTTTTCTGTCTTTCAGTTGTACTTCATATGTCATTAATTTATCAATGAGATTTTCTAATGACATAGTGGAGAGATCATTTGCTTCTTCGATTGCAGTTGTCTTCTTCTCCCAATCTGATATGAGTGCACGAAGGATCTTGCGAACTTTTTCGATTTGGGTGTATTCCTTTCCAAGGGATGCTAAGGAATTTATTATGTCGATGAACCTTGTTATCATTTCTAAAATTATTTCGTTCTCCATCATTTTGAAGAGTTCGAACCTGTGAACAAGAACATAAATTTTAGATTCTTTTACCTTATTTGTACCTTCATGTGTTACCTATAGTATGTGCCATATTTGCTTTGCAGATGTGGCTGTTGACACACGATTAAATTTTTCTTTAGTTAAGACACAGAATAACGCATTCATTGCTTTGGCATCAAGGTTCGCATTCTTCTTTTGATCATCACTCTAAGCGCTATAATTGGTAGTCGGTTTGGTGTACGCTGCTTCTACTTTGTTCTAAAGTTTATAGTTGAGTGATTGCAAGTAGATCTTTATTTTACACTTCCACTAGTTGTAATTCGATTCATCAAAAAGCGGTGGACATTGTGTAGAATGTTTTCTTTAAATTGTGATAAAGGAAACTCCGTTTCCATCCTTGTAAGTTGTTGACTGGGTATGCAGGGCTTTGATAGAGTATGCTGGGCCGGGCTCTGATACCAATTATAAGATCTAAAAATTACGTCAACACTCACACAAAGATATTAACGTTAAATAAAAACGTGCATAAAAGGAAATAAATCATAGAAAGTAAATCAAACGCAAACACAAGTGATTTATCCTGGTTTGGTCCTCTTGACGTACATCCAGTCCCCAAGCCACCCGCTTGAGATTTTTCTTTAACCTTTGATTTTGTACACCCAAATCAACACCTTGTATACCACTAACAAATCCCCTTTATCAAATGTATACAACTCTTCTTACAATCAAGAAGACACAACACCTTGTACAACCTCTCTTCAACCCGAAGACACTCTTGTACAATCTTTCTCTTTGAGTGAATACAATCAATCCTATAAGCCTTGAATCTGTATGTGATAGTGAACAAGGACTCTTATAGGTGGACTCTCAGAAATCTTCACTAAAGGATTGAAATTTGAGTGAAGAATTGAAAGTGGAAACAGTTTTTTGAAAAACAGATTTTTGAACAGAGTTTTTGGGCAGAAAACTATGATATGAACTGGTGTTTTTAGCCTAGGACAACATCCCTATTTATAGGTGAAATCTACAGTCAGTTAGGGATGTTATTAACTTAAATTTAAATTTGAAATTTTGTTAAACGGATAAAATATCAGAAAACAGAAGCTATCTAACAGTCAGAATCTGCCATTAGTCGACTTGAGGTTGGGGGTTAGTCGACTAGGGTATTGATTTTTGCCTATAATAGTCGACTTATAAAGGGGGCAAGTCGACTAGGGTATGGCTGATATAAGAGACATGTTTCTGGAAACTGAAATTAGTCAACCAGCAGAATATATTAGTCGACTATAACAGGTATTAGTCGACTAATAAAGTTGATAGGTCGATTAACAATGTTAATTGTTAAGAAACAGAGAGTTGATAACTTTTCAGGACAGAAGTTAGTCAACTACGTAAAATGTCAAGTCGACTATAGGATGTATAAGTCGACTAATCAAGAGTATAAGTCGACTAATAGGCTTATGATGTGTGTATGTATTCCAAGGCTTTTAACATTCTAATAAATATTACAATACACATCCATAGCCATTATCCTTGGGAAGTCTTGAGCATGTAAAACGCTGTATAAGCTTGTGAGATAGAGCTCCAATGAAATGGATTCACAAATGTATCATTAGAATCAAGTTCAAACATCTTACACATCTTCTTCTTCTCCTTCAAACCCAACTGGCAACCACCTCAGCTCAGGCGAGCCTTTGGTGTCATCAACCACCACCGACCACCCTCCTCCGGCCTAAACTCTGGCAACCAAAACTCCCCTCCAAACTCCTTCAACATTGAAAACACCTATCAACATCATCTTCTCCACCATCTCCTCCACTGCGTGCACCACCGCGACCACCACCACCTTCACCAGTCTCTCCCCTCCGGCGAACTCTTCCATTCTTGTCACTCGACTTTTGAAATGGCACTCCGACAACCCCCATTTCCACCACCTTCAATTATACTTACACCACCTAAAACCCACCCCTACTCCTCCTCCCTTCCCTCCTTGGCATGGCCGACCACCCCTGGCCGGAGCGTTGCTGCCTGCGGTAGTAGGTCGTGGCCCCCTATGTGAGCAGCCCCCTCTATCTTCCTTTCTCTTTCTTTCTTCATTTCTCTTTCTTTTCTTTCTTTTTTCTCACTCTCCTCTGCCAATCCTCTCTTCTCTCTTCATTTCTCTTTCACTCTTTCTCTGTGTAACTCTCTCTCACTATCATTCCCTCACTCTTGCTCTCTATTATCCCTTTCTATTTCTTCCTCTCCCTTCTCCTTCTCTCTCTTCTCTCTACCTAGCGACCAGGTCTATGGCCTCTTGGCCGTGAGCAAAGCCAGGCTAGGCTATGGCCTGCTATTGTTCTACCCCTCTCCTGATTTTTCTCTCTCCTTTCTCTTTCTCTCTCTTTTTCTCACTTTCTCTCTCACTCTTTCACTCTCTATCTCTCTCTACCTCTAGCATTCTCTCTCTTTTCACCCCCGCGTCTGCGAACCCTGAGTCCGTGATCTCTGTTGGCCCAAAAGCCCATCTCTCTAGTTTTGATAATGATTAACTTATGTAGTTATAGTACTAATGATCTTATATTTAATAAGTTTCAAATATTCAATCAAGATCTTAGTCAGTGTTTAGCTTCAACAAAAGATATGAAGTCAAGTTTTGAAGCTAGTATTTGTTGACTCAAGAGCTCGCGCTTCAAGATCGCATCAAGTACTCCAAGAGGAGTCTAGCTCGTTTGGATCAAGTTTGGATTAAGTCGAGATAGTGAAGAAGATTTTCAGAGAAGATTTTCAAAAAAGACTTGAGTCTTAGTTTGTAAGTTTAAAATTTTTATTTTAAGATAAAGGGTAAATGATAGATTAGTTGTGGATTGCTCAAGCTCACACACACACAATTTATATATCATTTTCATGACAAATAGTTTTAGTTTTGATTAAGTTTTAGTTTCAATTTAACCGGTTGAGTTTCAAGAATATATCTTTATGTTTTTGATCTTCAAAGAATACATCTTTGTTTTCATGAATAGATTTCATCAAAATAATTTTACATAATATATGTATACTGGATTTCATCCATATGCACTATAGCATCATATTGTTTAAAATAACTTATTTTGATGAGTTTAATTCATGAGTTAAATGTTTTGTATTTATCAAAACTTATTTTATAGCTTATGTCAGAAATAAGTTTATTTCATCTTCTATGTGTATTGGATCATTTTCATACACACTATATTCCAAATATGTTTAAATATCTTGTTTTGTATTTGTACAAGTTTGAAAAAAATCGGTTTTTCACTTAGAAAGTTTATTTTTGAAAAATATGAAGTTTAAGATTAATTTCTATGCCTCAAAATAGTTTACATGTTTGTAATATGTGTTTATTTTTTATCACACATATTTTAATTTTAATGTATTTATATGAACTTATTTTTGTAAAATTTATGGAGTTTAGTTGGAATTTATAGGTGTTTTCAAATCCAGATTTTCAACCCTATAAATCCTGTGTTTGGGCTTTTGTTGGCCGACCGACCGGTCGACCAACACGTGGCTCAGTTGATCGAGCGACCGACCGACGTACACAGAACGTGCACAAGCCCAAGAGCTCTGGCTCGGTCAACCATAGAAAGGAAGCGGTCGACCGACTGGCTCACCCAACTCTCAGTTGGGTGGCAGTCGACCGAACGGTCGACTAACAGGGAAAAGATTTCTCTATGGCCTGGGGGCGATCGACCGGGCGGTCGACTGGCAACCCAACGGTCAGAAATATAATCGTTAGCCGGTCGACCGACAGGTCATTCCTGGCCCCCACTGCTAGTTTTCCACAACCTATAAATTGGGGACTTTTGGCCAGGTTTTGGGTAAGATTTTTAGAGAAGTTTTGGAGCTAGTTTTTCCACTTTTAATAGAGTTTTTCAACAAGTTTTGAGCTTAACTTCCATATCAAAAGGAAAGTTTATCAAGAGTGTTTATCTTGATCTTTTTCAAAAGAATTTACTTGAGTTTTTTTTCACCTCCATATCTATCTTATTTTCTCACACAAACTTGAGCTATCTATTGCTATATCTGTCCTGTAGGATTCTTGTTGTGAGAGTGTTTATTGGTGATCAAGAGAAGAGATCACCAAGTGTTCCATCTTTTGTAATTTGGAGGAGTTGTAGAGGTTGCGGCCTCAATGAGCTCGCGGGTTCGCGTATGTTATTCTTGCGGGAACAAGTAAGGGACATGCGGGTCAAAGAGTTCTTAAGGAAGCTCGTTGTAGGTGTTGCGACATCGAGGGATCTTGCGGGATCAATTTTAGCGGAAATTCTTCATTGCGGTGAGATGGGGACATAGAGTAAGTGGCTCGAACCTCGATACAATTCTCCGTGTTTGTGATTGCTCATCTCTCTCTTTCAACTCACTTGTGTTTAATATCTGCATGTTCATATCGTTCTTATCTTTATATGCTTGATATTTACTTGTGCTTAATTGTCATATATGCTTGGGATTATTTAGTATCTTGCATGCTCTTACTCCTTGTACAGTAATTGCATGCTTGATATTGTGCTCACACTAGTATTGAACTAAGAGAGCTATAGTAGCATCTTAACTTTTAGTCTAGAGGAATCTTAAGGAGAAAGTCCAGAGCCCTTGACCAGGAATTCAGCTTCACTCTTGGTTATACCTTGTGTGTTAGCAAAGTAGTTTTAGTTTGCATAATAAGTTTTAATTCCCAATTTGTTTGGCATTTGATTAGCACGTCACCTATTCACCCCCCTCTAGGTGACCTACAAGTGGTATAGAGTTTGGTGCTCTTGATTTGGGTCTAACAACCTAGAGTTAAAGATTTTTATTTTACTAATCATAATATTTGTACACACACATACGGATTTGATTGCACCTCCCATATTTGATATTCTCAACTTTCAAACTTGAAAAGTTAAGATGTCTATGTATCTCAATGCCCTAGGTATTCATATCTATCTTGCCACTATTAAAGATTCTTCTTTTGTAAATGGCAAGTATCTTCAGGCTAATGTAAAAGCCATTCATGCCTTAAAGTCAACCCAAAATGATGAATATTTGTCTAGGGTTTCTAACTTTGATTCGACTTTTGTAGTTTAGAACACTCTTATTTCTCTTGATGATAAAAGCAACATTATAAGCGGAGTGACTCGGATGATGGAAGTGCTACTTCCAACATATGCTACATGATTCAAGGGGATGAGGTAAACTCCGATTCCGAGCTTGACAATGATGAAGAGATGCCTTATGATGATCTTGCATTACTTTACAAGATGCTTCTTAAAAATATAATTTGTTAAAAGTTGAAAATAAAAAATTGTAAAGAAAATAATACTTTGTTAAATTAAAATGATTCTTCATCTTGAGTATTATTTTAAAAGAAAATGAATTTTGGAAAAACCAAGTTGTTTTAATCTCTAAAGAAAAAGAAACTATTTTAAATGAAAATGAGCTTTTGAAAAAGAAAATTGTTTTGAATGGAAAAGAAAAGATTTCTATTTCTAAAAAGAAAAATAATTTTGATTCTCAATCTGCCATGTCTCTCATGCTAATAATATTGCATCATCTTTTGATAAAAATGAAAATCATGTTATGAAAAATAAAATTAATTTTTGAGCTCCCCTTTTAACAAATATGTTGTTAATCACTCTAAACATGTTCCATATATTCATGCACATACCCATGGCATACATCTTATATACACCATGATCACACTCATTCTTTCATGTATGCTAAAGTGTACACTTGTACACATTGTGACCGCAAAATCCATCTTGCAAAATTTTGTTTTGATAGATTAAATATTTCAAATTTTGTGAATAAAAATATTTGGGTTTCTATTGCTACTACCCCCTATGAACCCAAGAAAATATGGGTACCAAAATCCTTACTTCTTGTTTTTATATAGGTGTGGGCTCTGACAAAACGTGAGAGGATTAGTGTCTTGGTGGTGGATGCGTTTCAAGCTTAAAGGCCTGTAATATCTCTAGTTAGTAATACAATTTTTTTTATTTTTCTAAGTGTTTATTTTGTTTTGCTAGTTATTTTATTATTATTAGTTAACTTGGTTTATACTTATTATTATTAAATATACAAATTATTTTTTAGATGGTAAATGGTATTTGGCTTAATATATAATTACCAATATTTCTTATCAATATTTTTAATTATTTATTACTATTACTTTTATGATTATTTTTATTTTTAACTGATATTATTAGGGGTAGTTATTACTATTATTATTTTTTCATTGTGCTTATTATTTATGTTATTACTATTAGTGTTATAATTATTAATATTATAGGTGTTATTAATTATTATTAGTATTACTATTATTTTATTTATCTATTTTAATATTAGTATAAATATTAGTGATAGTGATAGTGGTAGTTGTTAATCATCATTTCGATTATTATTGTTATTGTTATTATTAATTAGTATTATTGTTAATTAATATTAGTATTATTATTGATGTTGTTAATTATTATTATTAATAATTACTATTATTATTACTTGTGATTATTAGTAATGGTTGTTTCCTTATGATTATGATTATTATTATTACTACTACTACTAATGTTATAGTTATTTTAATTATTATTAGTATAGTTAATTATTGTTATTAGTGTTTATTATTATTACTAATTATTATTATGTTATGTTATTGATATTCATTGTATTTTTTTATTCCTAGACCCCAACCCATGTCCCCTTTATCCATTACCCTTTTATCCTATTACCCATTATACCCATTTACCCATTAACCAATAATATACCTTAAACCCAATAATCCTAAACCCATTATCATTACCCAATAAATAATCTCTAATCCCTTAGTTAAACCTAAACCTAATTAGTATCTTCATTCCCCCTCTGCCTTTACAGCCGCCGCCACCATCAACAACCCAACTCCAATGATCGAACCCCCTCGTCCATCTTCTTCTCCGGCGGCACGCAGCACATCCAAGCCTCCCCCAATTGCCAGAGATCTATCCACGGCCAATACCTCCCCCACTTCTCCACCTTGGCCATGGCACACACATGGCCTGCCACCCTGAGCTCCCCTCCTTGGCGCGATCTCCAGCGCGCGTAGCGGAGCACAGCCCCACCCATTATCGCAAGCCCCATCCCCCAACAACAGCGGCGGGAGCAACTCCGCGGCAGCCCAATCCGTGCACCTCTCCTTCTTGGCACGCACTCGAGATCCCTCCTTTATGCACCTCCTTGCGCAGAGCAGCTACCATGGCCGTGATGATCTCCACCCACCATTGGCCGAGCTATGGTGAGCCGCGCAACCCCCATAGGTCGAACCCCCTTCCTCCTCTCCATGGATCGCCGTCGGCAAGCCACATCCTTCCCGGCAAGATCCTCTAGCCGTCGATAGCCTCCGCGGCCTCCTCCCCCTCCGCCGGAGCCTCCGTCGGTGCGCCACAAGTCACCCCATTGTGGAAGTCCCTTCATCCTCCATTTCTCCCTCAGTTTATGTCTCTCTTGCATGTGAAATTATTTGAGCGTATGAATTAAATGTGTGGTACATTTGTAAATATGTATATGTGTGTGTTGGTTGAGATTGCAAGTATTTTTTGTGTGTCTATTAATGTGATGATATGTTTATAATTGTGTGTGTGCTAAATTCATGTGCATGCATGCAAGTGTGTGTGCGTGAGTTGGTGTGTGTATAATCTATATATAGAATGCATGTATATATATATAGTGAGTATGTATGTATATACTAGCATATATGTATGTATGTGGGTGTACACGTGTGTATGCACATGTGGCATGCGTGTATGGGTACATATGTGAGTGTATTATGTGTGTGTGTGATTTCCTTCCTCTTTGTGTGTTTAGTTGCATGTTATTCGGACTCGTTCGTGTGATCCGAACTCAGTGACAGGAGATTCAGAGTTGTGTCTATTACGGACCCGATACACAGGTGATTCGAAAACTGACCCATGGGATGATCCGTAGATCAGTACCAGTTCGTGAAAGTACACCTAGACAGGGGGTGAATAGGTGTATAACTAATCAAATGAAAATTCTGATCAATTTCAATATGTAATAATGCAACCGATCACTCAAAATAAGACTTGAAGCCGGATTTCCCGTGAAGGGCTCTGAACTTCTCCTCGTGATTCTTCTAGATAAGAGTTGAGGTGCTCAATTGCTACCTTATTGAGATGAGTATTGATTGACAAGAAATGAATGATAAATAAGTAAATAGAGACAATAAAGCAATCACAAACAAAAAGATTTATTTCGAGGTTCGAGACACCGCTCTACGTCCACGCCTTCACCACCATGAAGGATTTCTCTATCCGCTATTGGATCCTCCACAAAGGGACCTTACAATAAGGAATTACAACCACTCGGAGTATTCAACTCCCCAACTTAATCCTCTACACTAGAGGCAACATAAAGCCAATTGAGATAACAAGCTGTGGGTGATCAAGAAATCACAAACACTCTCTTTACAACTCTCTTACAAAAACCTTATAGAGTAAAATGTAAACTTGAAGATCAAGGATGTAAGTGAGGGTGAAGTCAGAAAACAGAGATTTTAAGAGCAGAAAAACTCAATTAAAACTTTAAAAATAAGAGCATAAAGAAAAACTTGAAACTTTTTCTCTTTCAAAGCAAAAACTAGATTTTCAATAGAATTTATTGTTATGAAATATTCAATCCCAATGACCATTTATATAGGTTTTAGAAAAACACTTTTAGAATAATTTTACCAGGTCTAAAAGGAAGAAATTGATCCTAGAAATTCAACTTTCCATGTTTTAAAAGAAACATGTTTAAAAAATAGATTTAAAAGAATTGGTTGTTATTTCCAATCTGGCAGTCTATCGGTCAAACCGGCCATTCAAAAAAAATTTGACCGTTGGCTCTCAGTCGACCGGTCAGTCGACCGTGTTTAACCGAGACCAACTAATTACAGTCAGTAACCGCCCAGTAGTAGACCGCAATAAAGACCGATCGACCGATCAGTCGATCGGGAATGTGCACAACATGCACACCCCAATTGCCAGAGATTCGGTCGACCGTGCGATCGACCGTTCTGGCTTGTGATAGGCATGGTCGACCGATCTAGGCCAAAAAATAGGTCAAGGTAATTTTGAAGATAAAGAAAATTTTCAAATAATTTTTTGTTTAAATTTTGGAAGAGAGAAGACATGTATAGCATGAGATACAAGTTCTAAACTGAGATAGAAATTTCTAAGAAAATATGAAATAGTATCAAAATCAAACATGTCAAAACCATACTTTTGAAAACATGCACTTTTGTGTGTGTATATCTTTGAGCCTCAAATATATATTCTACTCTTTAATAAACTAGTTTCTTACAAGATTCTAATCGACTATAAGAATCTTCAAAAGGGCTTCTCTGATAGTGACATTTGAGCGACGCTGAGTGCTTTGAGCTATGATCTCATTCTTGAGTACTCTTGAGCCATCAAACACCTTCCTTTAGAGGAAGAAACCCGTTAGATCTTCTTGAACCCTTCTAGATCTTCTTGAACCCTGAAATATACTCTTGAACTTAATTAGTACCAAATAACTTCATGTGCTTTATTATCATCAAAAACAAAACCGGGGATTGTAACCTTTAGGCTAACAATCTCCCTCTTTTGATGATGACAAAACATATGAGCTATTTAAAGAAAATCTAGGAAAGACCTTTGTAAAAACTCCCCCTCAAGTTATACTCGCTATCAAGTACAAGATATCAACAAATTATATGATAAAGGCATTGTATAAGAGCATGATCAAACAAATACCAATAAATACTCATAAATACTTCTCTCCTTTTTGTCATGTATAATAAAGGGTAAGCAAAAAAATAACCAAAACTTAAAACAAATGTAGATTTTATTTGAAGGAAAACTCACGAATCAACAATACAAATATTAGTTCTCCACAAATGAAAGAGAATCTGTTAAAATCAAGTGACTTAGTAAAAATATCTGTTAGTTGAAAATTAGTTGAAATATAATCATTTCAATATCACCTTTCTCATAGTGATCTCTAAGAAAGTGATATCGAATTTTTATGTACTTTGTCTTACTATATTGATTTACATTTTTAGTCATATGAATAGTACTTATTATCTCAAAATATTTTAATATGATCATAATGCAAATCATAGTCAAGGAGAATATGTTTCATCTAAAGGACTTGCGCACAATAAGCCCGGCCGTAACATACTCCGCCTCGGCGGTTGAGAAGGCTACAGAATTTGTTTTTGGAAGACCATGAAGCAAGACAATTTCCTAGAAACTGACCAGTTTCACTTGTATTCTTCCTATCCACTCTACAACCGACATAGTCAGCATTCGAAAAACTCTTCATGAAAAATTTCCGGTGCCCATACCAATAGTGCCCATAAGATATCTAATAATGCGTTTTACCGCAATCAAATGGGTCTCTTTAGGACAAGATTGGAATCTAGCACATAGACATATACTAAACATGATATCTAGTCTACTAGCCGTTAAATAAATAAACTACCAATCATGCTTCTATAAAGTTTAATGTCTACATTTATACCTTGTTCATCATTATCAAGTTTTATTGTGATAGCCATGGGAGTTTTGCTCATCTTTGCCCTTCAAATCCAATTTCTTGATGAGTTTCCTTGTGTAATTGGCTTGATTTATAAAAATCTCATCACTCCTTTGCTTGGTTTGAGTCCAAGGAAGTAGTTTAGCTCGCCCATCATACACATCTCAAACTCATACTTCATGCATGATTTAAAATTTTTGCAAAACTTTTCATTAATGGATCCAAAATAATATCATCAATATAAATTTGAATAATAAGAATATCACTATCTATGTTTTGTAAATAAAGTGGTATCTATTTTACCTTTTACAAAACCATATGAAATAAGAAATATTGAAAGTCTTTCATACCAAGCTCTAGGAGCTTGTTTTAAACCACATAAAGCTTTGTCTAATTTGAAAACAAAATCTGGATGTATAGGATCAACAAACCCGTGGGGTTATTCAACATACACTTCCTCTTCAATAAAGCCATTTAAAAATGCGCTTTTGACATCCATTTAAGAAAGTTTAAATATTTATAAGAAGCAAAAGCAAGTGTAATCCGTATGGCTTCAAGACGTGCTGCGGATGCAAAGGTTTCCTCAAAATCGATACCTTCAAGTTGGGTGTAACCTTGGACCACTAACCTAGCTTTATTCCTAACAACATCATCCGACTCATCCAACTTGTTCCTAAAAATTCATTTAGTACCAATTGTTGGTCTATCATGGTGTCTAGGAATAAGGTGCCAAACTTGGTTACGCTCAAATTGATTGAGCTATTCTTGCATTACAAGCAACCAATATGAGTAGCCCTCGGCTTCGAAAATGTTCTTTGGTCCAATATGAGAAATAAAAGCAAAATGGCCACAAAATCATGGAGTTTGGAGCGAGTAGTTACCCCCTTTGATACATCACCTATGATGAGTTCCTTGGGATGACTTGTCGCGATTCTCTAATCTTTTGGAAGTGATAGTGTTGGTACCACTTCAACCTCTTGAAGTTTACTTTATTTATCAAGCCTGGGTCACGTGTTTTCGCGGCCGGACTAGGGAGCCACGTGTCGAGTTTCGACGCCTGACCCCGTCCTTGTCTCCCAGAGGCCCCAATTGCTATATATTTTTCTCTGGTTGAAGCAGAACATAAGGGGAGGAAGGTTTTTAGGGTAGTGTTCTTCTCTTTAGTAGTTTAGTTGTTGTTCTTCTTCTTCTATAGTATTTTTTATTTCTTTTAAATCATGTAAAAGTGAAGAGAGTAATTTTTAGGATGAAAGTTAGAGTTGTTGTAATGGAGGGTGACACTTTATGAAAGGTTCTCTCTCTTTATCTCTACTTATTTCTTCTCTCTCTAACCTTTTACATGCTTAGCTAATTTTCTTTCATAACATCTAACTACTAACCACTAACTTGCTAACTCCTTACTTGATAATCCACATGAATCTAATAGTCTCTACTTGGTCTTACTCTTGTAGGAGCCATTGATGGCTCATGATGATGGTGTTAGCCCAGAGGCCTTCCACTCTAGTTTTGATGATGATTAACTCATGTAGTTATAGTTTACTAATAATCTTATGATATTTAGTTTCAGATATTTAACCAAGATATTAATAGATGATTAGCTTCAACAAAGGTGTTTTGGAGCTTTCACATGGTAATTCAAGAGCTCGAGCGTCAAAGTTCATATCTAGCACTCATTGGAGTCAAGCTCGGTGGATCACGTTTGGATCGAGTTGACTTGGAGACGGCGTTCTACAAGAAGACCTTGGTTTTGTTTTAGAATAGTTAGTTTAGATCCATTGTTAAAGATTAGATAGTGTGGTATGCTCAAGTTCATAACACATACACGTTTCATGTTTTGGTTTTAGTTTTCGGTTTAACCTATCTTGGTTTTCATAATAGAATTGAATCAAAACAAGTTTACATGGTTTAATGTATATTAGATTTGATCTATATACATGTATGCTTCATATTCTTAGAAAAACTTATTTTGATACACTATTCATGGTTTAGGTTTTGTATTTAAACAAAACTTATTTCGAATTTAATGTAAAAAATATTGATATATATCTCTTTCATGTATATTGGATTCTATCCATATACTTTATTCTTCAAAGTTGTTTAAGTATCATGTTTTATATTTACATGTATTTTGGAAAAATCGGATTTCCATTTAAAAATTCAAGTCTTGAAAAATACAGTTTTTGGTTTAAGGCAAAATTTTCAAGTCACAAAAATGGTTCAAATAGTTTGAAAATGTGTTGAATTTTTATCACACATGTTTGTATTTCAAAGATATAATATGAACTGATTTTTGTGAAATTTATGTGATTTTATGGGATTTAATTCATAATAAAAACCCAAGTTTTTAAGACCCTAATTAGTCAGACAGGCAGGCTGCCGGTCGACCGGGACGGTCGATCGTAGCAGCGAGCAGTCGACCGGGCCGGTCGACCGACGTGCACAGAACGTGCACGCTGCCTTG